>BNCP01000064.1:610000-612500 GCA_019650235.1 Volvox reticuliferus | reverse complement strand
GCCAATCCCACCAGCACGCTCTCCACCTGATATCGGAGAAAGGGTAGAGGGGGACGGAAAACGAAAATTCAGAGGTAAGACAAGCGTCTGGATTTAAAATTAAAATACCAGAAGCTTGATGTACAACAGATACTGATTACGCCAAACTGGCACATCGCAAATGCCCCTAGGGACAAAGGGCTTGAGGCGGCGGTTGGTTGCCAGCCAAGTAATCACTTATTAGTTGCCTGGTGCTTGTGTGTGTGTGTGTGTGCTTGTGTGTGTGTGTGCTTGTGTGTGTGTGTGCTTGTGTGCGTTTGTGTGCGTGTGTGTCCTTGTGTGTGTGCTTCTGTGTGTGTGCTTGTGTGTGTGCTTCTGTGTGTGTGTGTGTGCTTGTGCATGTGCGGGTGTGTGCTTGTGTGCTTCTGTGTGTGTGTGTGTGTGCTTGTGTGCATCTGCGTGCATGTGCATTTGTGTGCATGTGTCTGCGTGTGTGCATGTGTGTGAGTGTGTAAATGCTTGTATGTGTTTTGGTGTGTGTGTGTGTGTGTGTGTGTGTGTTTGCGTGTGTGTGCTTGTGTGTGTGTGTGTGCTTGTGCGCTTCTATGTGTGTGCGCTTGTGTGTGTGCTCATGTGTGTGTGTGTGTGTGTGTCTGCCTTCTTGTATTTGTTTGGTTGTGTGCCTGTGTTGGTGGAGGCATGTCTTTGCTTGTGTGTGTATGTGTGTGGGTTTTAATTGTGTGTGTGTGTGCTTGTGTGTGCTTTATGTATGTGTGCTTGTGTGTGTGTGTGTGTGCTTGTGTGTGTGTCTGTGCTTGTGTGCTTCTGTGTGTGTGTGTGCTTGTGTGTGTGTGTGTGTGTGCTTGCGTGTGTGTGTGCTTGTGTGCGTTTGTGTGTGTGTGTGTGTGCTTGTGTGTGTTTTAGTATGTGTGTGTGTGTGTGCTTGTGTGCTTGTGTATGTTTTTGTGTATGTGTGTGTGTGTCTGCGTGTCTTATTGTGTGTGTGTGTGTGTGCTTGTGTGTGTGCTTGTGTGCATCTGCGTGCATGTGCATTTGTGTGCATGTGTCTGCGTGTGTGTGCATGTGCGTGAGTGTTTAAATGCTTGTATGTGTTTTGGGGTTTGTGTCTGTGTGTGCGTGTGTGTGTGCGTGTATTTGTCTGTGTGTACGCGTGTGCATGCGTGTGTGTGTGTGTGCATGTGTGTACATGAGCGCATGTGTAGTTGTGTGGGTGTATATGTGATTGTGTGCATGCTTGTATGTGTTTGGTTGTGTGTTTGGTTGTGTGTGTAAGTGTATGAGCTTGTGTGTGTGTCTGTGCTTGTGTGCTTCTGTGTGTGTGTGTGTGCTTGTGTGTGTGTGTGTGTGTGCTTGCGTGTGTGTGTGCTTGTGTGCGTTTGTGTGTGTGTGTGTGTGCTTGTGTGTGTTTTAGTATGTGTGTGTGTGTGCTTGTGTGCTTGTGTATGTTTTTGTGTATGTGTGTGTGTGTCTGCGTGTCTTATTGTGTGTGTGTGTGTGTGCTTTTGTGTGTGCTTGTGTGCATCTGCGTGCATGTGCATTTGTGTGCATGTGTCTGCGTGTGTGTGCATGTGCGTGAGTGTTTAAATGCTTGTATGTGTTTTGGGGTTTGTGTCTGTGTGTGCGTGTGTGTGTGCGTGTATTTGTCTGTGTGTACGCGTGTGCATGCGTGTGTGTGTGTGTGCATGTGTGTACATGAACGCATGTGTAGTTGTGTGGGTGTATATGTGATTGTGTGCATGCTTGTATGTGTTTGGTTGTGTGTCTTATTGTGTGTGTGTGTGTGTGTATGAGCTTGTGTGTGTGTCTGTGCTTGTGTGCTTCTGTGTGTGTGTGTGTGCTTGTGTGTGTGTGTGTGTGTGCTTGCGTGTGTGTGTGCTTGTGTGCGTTTGTGTGTGTGTGTGTGTGCTTGTGTGTGTTTTAGTATGTGTGTGTGTGTGCTTGTGTGCTTGTGTATGTTTTTGTGTATGTGTGTGTGTGTCTGCGTGTCTTATTGTGTGTGTGTGTGTGTGCTTTTGTGTGTGCTTGTGTGCATCTGCGTGCATGTGCATTTGTGTGCATGTGTCTGCGTGTGTGTGCATGTGCGTGAGTGTTTAAATGCTTGTATGTGTTTTGGGGTTTGTGTCTGTGTGTGCGTGTGTGTGTGCGTGTGTTTGTCTGTGTGTAGGCGTGTGCATGCGTGTGTGTATGTGTGCATGTGTGTACATGAGCGCATGTGTAGTTGTGTGGGTGTATATGTGATTGTGTGCATGCTTGTATGTGTTTGGTTGTGTGTTTGGTTGTGTGTGTAAGTGTATGAGCTTGTGTGTGTGTCTGTGCTTGTGTGCTTCTGTGTGTGTGTGTGCTTGTGTGTGTGTGTGTGTGTGCTTGCGTGTGTGTGTGCTTGTGTGCGTTTGTGTGTGAGTGTGTGTGCTTGTGTGTGTTTTAGTATGTGTGTGTGTGTGCTTGTGTGCTTGTGTATGTTTTTGTGTATGTGTGTGTGTGTCTGCGTGTCTTATTGTGT
>BNCP01000064.1:602500-605000 GCA_019650235.1 Volvox reticuliferus | reverse complement strand
GTGCTTATGTGTGTTTTAGTATGTGTGTGTGTGTGTGCTTGTGTATGTTTTTGTGTATGTGTGT
The DNA here is from genome assembly GCA_019650235.1 of Volvox reticuliferus. Classification (NCBI taxonomy): domain Eukaryota; kingdom Viridiplantae; phylum Chlorophyta; class Chlorophyceae; order Chlamydomonadales; family Volvocaceae; genus Volvox; species Volvox reticuliferus. Next base: position 604,936 of record BNCP01000064.1, on the reverse strand, counting down.
GTGTGTGTCTGCGTGTCTTATTGTGTGTGTGTGTGTGTGTGTGTGTGTGCTTGTGTGCTTCTGTGTGTGTGTGTGTATGTTTGTGTGTGTGTGCTTATGTGTGTGTGCTTGTGTGAGCTTGTGTGTGTGTGTGTGTGTTTGTGTGTTTTTTTTTGTGTGTGTGTTCTTGTGTGTGCTTTTATGTGTGTGTGCGTGTGTGTATGTTTGCTTGTGTGTGTGTGTGCTTGTGTGTTTCTGTGTGCTTCTGTGTGTGTGTGTGCTTGTGTGCATTTGTGTGCGTGTGTGTGTGCTTGTTGGTGTCTCTTTTGTGTGTGTGTCTGTTTGTCTTTGTGTGTGTGTGTGTGAGGAAGGCATATGTGTGTGTGTTTGTGTCTCTGTGCTTGTGTGCTTCTGGGTGTGTGTGCTTGTGTGCATCTGCATGCATGTGCATTTATGTGCATGTGTTTGCATGTGTGCATATGCGTGAGTGTGTAGACTTGTGTGAGATGCTTGTATGTGTTTTGGTGTGTGTGTGTACATGAGCGCATGTGTAGTTGTGTGTATATGTGTGTATATGTGATTGTGTGCATGCTTGTATGTGCTTACTTGTATTTGTGTGTGTGCATGTATGTGAGGCATGACATCTATTTTACACTACAAAAAGAATATAGTAAGAAGAGATAAAATATAAATTATAATGATATAAATGCTTAAATATATATAATACTTCGGCGGAAAGGCACAAGGCTAAGAGGAACCCCCCCTTAACCCATCTCTGCCCAGGTAATAAATTAGTCCAGGAAATGCTAGGCAGTCTCCAGCCCGCTTACCCACCTGCACCATGCATTTGTACATCCGTACATCTGTACGTCTGTATTTATGTCCATTTCTCCCCAGCGGCCACTCGCAGCAGCATTTCAGAAGGCCAAATTGGCTGCGGAGCTGATGTGGAGTTCATCTGTAGAACTGATGAGAAGATGACATTTTGTGGTTGTTGGTCGGACTGGAAGTACAGCATTACTACGGGTGAGAAGAACATGCGGCTCTCAGACTCCATTGACAGGCTAAGCTCCCACCTGGAGGGCAGATGGAAAGGGAGGTGGAAATCTTTGCATAATGTATCATGAGGAACTGCCATTCCCTTTAGCCCGGTACGGACAAAAAATGGCCCTCAAAGGACCCTCAAAGGACGGGTCTGTACTTATGATGACCCATTGAACCTCCTCGGCCTGGGCCCTCCCAACCATCACTCCTTCCGGTCCTGCTCCATCCTCTCCCCTGTCCTTTCATGTAGTCCCTTCTCCCTCACCCCATAACAACCCCCCTAAACCCTCACTTAGCTTCTTCCCCGCCCCCTCCTCAGCCACCTCCCCACCTGCTGAATGATGGCACGATGAAGTCGGCACGATGGTGTGTGCCAATCCCACCAGCACGCTCTCCACCTGATATCGGAGAAAGGGTAGAGGGGGACGGAAAACGAAAATTCAGAGGTAAGACAAGCGTCTGGATTTAAAATTAAAATACCAGAAGCTTGATGTACAACAGATACTGATTACGCCAAACTGGCACATCGCAAATGCCCCTAGGGACAAAGGGCTTGAGGCGGCGGTTGGTTGCCAGCCAAGTAATCACTTATTAGTTGCCTGGTGATTGTGTGTGTGTGTGTGCTTGTGTGTGTGTGTGCTTGTGTGTGTGTGTGCTTGTGTGCGTTTGTGTGCGTGTGTGTCCTTGTGTGTGTGCTTCTGTGTGTGTGCTTGTGTGTGTGCTTCTGTGTGTGTGTGTGTGCTTGTGCATGTGCGGGTGTGTGCTTGTGTGCTTCTGTGTGTGTGTGTGTGTGTGCTTGTGTGCATCTGCGTGCATGTGCATTTGTGTGCATGTGTCTGCGTGTGTGCATGTGTGTGAGTGTGTAAATGCTTGTATGTGTTTTGGTGTGTGTGTGTGTGTGTGTGTGTGTGTTTGCGTGTGTTTGTCTGTGTGTAGGCGTGTGCATGCGTGTGTGTGTGTGCATGTGTGTACATGAACGCATGTGTAGTTGTGTGGGTGTATATGTGATTGTGTGCATGCTTGTATGTGTTTAGTTGTGTGTCTTATTGTGTGTGTGTGTGTGTATGAGCTTGTGTGTGTGTCTGTGCTTGTGTGCTTCTGTGTGTGTGTGTGCTTGTGTGTGTGTGTGTGTGCTTGCGTGTGTGTGTGCTTGTGTGCGTTTGTGTGTGTGTGTGTGTGTGCTTGTGTGTGTTTTAGTATGTGTGTGTGTGCTTGTGTGCTTGTGTATGTTTTTGTGTATGTGTGTGTGTGTCTGCGTGTCTTATTGTGTGTGTGTGTGTGTGTGCTTGTGTGTGTGCTTGTGTGCATCTGCGTGCATGTGCATTTGTGTGCATGTGTCTGCGTGTGTGTGCATGTGCGTGAGTGTTTAAATGCTTGTATGTGTTTTGGGGTTTGTGTCTGTGTGTGCGTGTG